>JAVYIG010000171.1:0-42500 GCA_035222895.1 Strongylocentrotus droebachiensis | reverse complement strand
TGTAGCATTAGCTGTTTGGTTCATCGAAGAAGACATATTCATTCCTCCATCAGTGGTACTCATTTTGTCACCCATCATGTCCATTGATTCCATGTCAATCCCGTAGTTAATCAGATACCTAATAGCATGGTGTATGGCCTTCGTACGATAGATCCCAGACGCGTTTTCCATGTATACCATAACAGCAGGAAGTAGAAGACTGGGTGCTGTCTGAGCATTAACAACGGATTCGTTCGTCGATCTTTTCAGCTTCGCCAAGATTGATTTAAGCACGTCCATTGTCATATTCATATCACCGTCAGACATTGACATGTTGGTCATATTCATAACATACATGGAAATCATCATCGGGTCCGTCATCGAATCATTTTGACAGTACTGTGAGTCCATGATTGTTGATGGGTCAAAACTCGGCATGGGTGAAGATTCATTCGATTCGCTCATCGGCATCATGTTCATCGTGTCATTCATCATCTGAGACATGGTAGAATTATCCATCATTGACATCATGCCATTGTCCATGCCCTTCATCATTATGTTGTCAGCAAGGTATGGAAGGAGGTACATCAAAATGTCTTTACCCACATATCCGTCGAAAAGAGATTCAAACAGACAGGATAAAAGCAACGCCGCCTTTCCTTCTTTATACATGTCCCTTGTGTTCCTCATGAGGTACAGTATTTCAAACGATTTGTCACCTTCATGGAGTAGCCCTCTGACAAATTTGGCGGTATCGTTAGCCAGCAAAGCCGTAAGACTTTCATGAAGGCACTTCACTAGCTTTTTGGTCATCAAGCCATTCATGCTAGACAACAAGCTCTTTTCCAATGATGGACATACCATTTCGGGGCTATTTTCTCCACTGGACATCGAGGCTGGCATCGATTCATTGAGATTCATTTCCAGCTCCATTACGAAGCCATCAACATCATAACGAGTGCCCTCTTTCATAAACAACGTGGACATGACCTTCATTAGGAGTCCTCTCATGTACATGAGCTCGGTGTCGGTTATGTTATGATCCCCTATATTCTTCAGCGGCAACTTCTGGTCGGGAAAAGATGACACACTATCGCCGAATGTGTAAAAATAGTGGCCAGAGGTTATCATGGACATGTTCTGGTTGAGCAACGATTCTAGAGATAAGGTGGAACCCATCATAGCAGAATCGTTCATTGCCATCATGGAAGGATCGTTCATTGCCATCATAGAATCCATCGACATATTCCTCATCGATCTGTCGGATTCCTTCAACAGGTAGACCAGAGAGCTCAGGTATTTATCTGGATTGAGGTTTTCTTGAAACATAGAGTGCAACAGGCATGTCAGAAACAATGGCTTCACTGATTTCAGCTTGTGTACGCTTGCTTGCAGTGCTTGTATCTTGGGTTTCTTCACGGGTTTCTTCTTGCTTTTCTTGGACTTTTTCCCCTTTTTCGATTCTTGCTTCTTCCCCTTCTTTGAATTTCCCTTGTTTGACTTCTTTCCTTTACTCGACTTCTTCTTACCGTTGGACTTCTTTTTAGCAGCTGCCTTCTTCTTTGAATTACCTGTTTGGGGCTTCTTTTTACCCTTGTTCTTCTTCTTCTTCTTTTTACCTTTGCTCTTCTTCTTATTCCTATTCCGTTTCGCCTGCCTCTTCAGTCTGTGGAGTAATCCATCACCAGTTTTGATCTCTGCATCAGCTTCTGTCAGCTCAAGTTCAGAAAGCGGAACTAGGGCAACATCTGCATTCCGTACCCGACGATCATGCCCTTCATATTCTTCCATGTCATTCTCCACTTCTCTCTTTTGCCTTTCATCGAGGTCATAACCATCGCCCATCAGCAACTGGTTCACATCCGGGTTCACATCGCCTTTCTTCAAGTAATCGACAGCTCGGCGTTGTACACTCGGTGCGCCCTCGGCCCTTCGAAGGTTCGGAGGCGCTGCTTCTTCGTTAAAGGCTTCATTTCTCAGTTCTCGACGGTCCCTGAGCAAGCTGAAGGGTCTTCTAGGGATAGAATTTTCATTCTCTGAAAGCGTCTTCCCAGAATGGACGCTGGCTGGAGGTGCAGCAACCGCCGTTCCTGTTTGAGAAAAAAAACATATATATATATTGGGTTTGATTTTGAAGAAAGAAAAAAGTTTTATTTCTGTACATAAAGTTTTCTAAAACGGTGTTCAGAATTGTTAACTTATTTACTATCCATTTGCATAATTACATGTACAATATAAATGACATCACTTTTGTATTTTATGACGGGCATACCGGTGTAATACTGTAAGGTCATCGATGTTTTAAATATGTGTTTTCGATATCTACTTGTTATTATCATAAGTAGGCCTATCCGAGTATGATTTAAAATTTTCAATATACCATGTACTATGTTCTTATGACAATAAATGCTTTCCTCCCAGAAGTTTAAAACTTCCAACACCCCATGGGGCAGATTATGATAAATTTAGCTTTAAAAATTCGACCTTTTCTCAGAAAGTCATCCTACATGCGATTTTCGTAAAACGGTAAACAACACGACTGAAATGCCTTCAAAATAAAACAAAAATACTCTACATTAAACAAATAAGAAATATGCATTCTGATCGCAACGAATTCACACACTACACTTTTTTAGGAATTGCAATAATTGTATAAATTACAGAGCTATCCAGTTATTGCACTCCTATCATTATCTAATCATTTGATTTTGAAAGGTTTACTCATATTTCTTTTTAACACCTATTTTTAATTGTGAATGTATGTTTACAAGGTTTAAGACAAATAAAATGTGTTGACGGCAACTTGGGATACCATGGCAGTAGAAAGTCAAGAAAGGCTATCCTGAAAAAATAAACTATGTGAAAATAATGTACACGTTACGGTAATTTTGTTAGCGTTTTTACGTAATATTTCTTCAACAGGAGAAATGAATAGTGTAATCTTTAAATACAATCATGAACATTTCTTATGTGTAAGTTTTGATGAATAACTTACCAACGAGGAGATAGTGAAGGCAAGTAATCACCAACAGGTGTTGCAAAATATTAGGATCTCTCATTCTGACATCAGCAGCATGTCAGATAAAATAATACACACCAATTCCAGTAGACAAGTTGCCGCGTGCTCACCTAGAGCATCGCAATCAAGAATGAAAGTAAACTTGTGATTTGGGTGGATCCAAAAGAGAAATCACAATTTCTTGAACACCCAATTGGGTCATGGTAGCCTTTACTCAATGACAGACTGATTTTGTATTTCATTTCATGCAGACAAGCGTTTCTTAATTAATATAATTAGAAATCGTGTTAACAACCTTGAAACCTTGACCTTTTAAAAAATATTAATCTTCCACATTGTCTAGTCTATAGTCTGATATTGACAGCTGTCCGGATATTCTGAAAATCAAATCGGTTAAAGGGCACTAAACGTGTACAAAAATTCGACAGCTTTTTACAGTAGCTGATTTTCTGCGACACTTTGTGGTATTTATCCGTGGGAAAAATTTTAGTTTTCTAACGTCACTATTGATTAGTTCGAACAAAGACATACAGAAAGGGAAATGGGAGTGACAGAGGCAGAGAGAGGGGGAAGGATGAGATAGAAAGAGAGAGAGAGAGACAGAGAGAGAGAGAGAGAGAGAGAGAGAGAGGGGGGAAGGGGGAGAGAGAGAGGGGGTGTTGCTTCAATGCTTTTCAAGTTATTGCAGTAACAGGGTATTTTCTGGTATTTTTAAATAATATTAATGATATAGAGCATTTAAGAGCGCCAAAGACACAAAGTACTATAGCACTTACAAAGTACAGAATGTGAAGAGAAACATGAAATACCAAAAAGATACACTTTGGAAATACATAGACTCATAAAATAGGTAAATCACACTTTTGGTTCTGAGGAAAGAATTATGATTTAAGGGATCTTTTGAAAGAGGCAAGACAGGTTAATTCTCTGATGGAAGTCCATGTTTTCGAAGCAGCCACTCTAAACGTTTTCAGTAGTTGAGAGTCTGGATTCGGGAATAATTAGTTTATATTTGTCAGTTGTTGAACGCAGGTTACGAGCAGATGACAAGTTGACACGATTTGCCACATAATTATTTACATCGAATACATGAAACAGGTTCGCAATCTTATAGATATGAAGGGCTGCAAGTGATAGCTTATAAGTCTCGATTGATTTGATAAACCTGTAATGCAGTCATCTTTAGATTTTGATTACATAATCATGAGTTTATTTTTTGTTTACAAAAGAAGCAATAAACAGACACATCGATCACATTCCATTACCCTGTCTGTTTACTTAGTTGGTGTATGAGTTCTTTGGGTTTCACATTATAGTTACAATCATCAAGTAATCGTTTTAGTCCTGATTGTCTTTGTGAATTATATATGCAATGCTAAGAGGAATAAGATGAGGTCCAATGAGATGCAGAGTGAAAATGGTAGAAAATATTTTGATTCATAACGCTGGATGGAATACTCTAGAGGCATGGATTGAACTTCACAAGCGCTTTTGATTTATTCGGGTGAAGTATTGAGAGAGAGAGAGAGAGGTAGAGGGAGAGAGAGAGAGGTAGAGGGAGAGAGAGAGAAAGAGAGAGAGAGAGAGAGAGAGAGAGAGAGAGAGCCTACGCATAATACTGGTTGTTACATGAATAATCACATAGTTATCACATAATCATGAATAATCACAAAGTTATCACAGAATCCATTCACAACAATAAATATTTCACAAATATTGGCAAATTTGTTTGCATTTCATTTTAGAATAGTTATATTAAGAACACTGAATGAATCAGGGGAATGTGTGCGGTAGGAATATAATACTGGTACTTCTGTCAAGAACTTATAAATAATTCGAAATCAGAGACATCTTGAGGCAACTATGATGACAGAGTGGTCGCCAATCACTTTTTTTAAACACCGGATTTACTAATTGTATTTATGCATGTAGAATTATTACTAAACAGTCTCTTTACCTTTCAAAACGCAATATCATGTTTTTTTTTCCACTCTTCCAGTATACTGTGAAAAAAACGTTGTCCTAATTGGCAGTAGTGAAAATCCATATATATTTAATTAATCTAGTTACATAAATTTTGTCTGAAAAAGTCTATAAAAGCATGTAAACCTGCCAGCTGTCTTGTTGCGAGTCTTTTGTTTCACGCATGCCTGTGAGATTGGTGTCTGTGATACGACGGTTCTTGCTCGAGACGTCCCAGGCGCCCGCCAATCGACAAACCTTGTTCCCAATCTTTGACGAGGTGCGAAGGAGTGAGGATAGTGCACTTGTCACGTAATGGGCGGAGACCGGAAAGTCTTTTTGTTTTAAATTTGATATAGTTGATCATGGCGTGATATAGGTCCAGTCACTGAGGGTCACTGGCATCATGATAGTATGGGGGAGGGGCACTCTATCCGTTCGAAGCGGTAGTCGACAAGGCGCCAAGGGGCCAGGGAGTGGTCTTGGCACTGTAATGGCGGGAACGGAAATTTTTTTATGTTCCTTAGTTAACTATATTCCACGAAATTAACTGCACCAGTCAGTGGCGTATAGAGAGGATCTATGCATTGAGGGGCACAGGGGGGGGGGGTAAAATGCAACTTTGCGGTACTGTGACGAGGGTGGAATTGTGAGGGTGTTATTGCTACAAAATGGGAGGAGACCGCAGAGTTTTTCACCCAATAAACTTTTTAATACTGAATTAATTCCGGGCGATTTTGGAAAAGTGTTTAAAGTTTTTTAAAAATGACTTGACAGCATTCAGAAAGTGAAGCCTATACAGTGCGTCCCAGAAAAAACGAAACCGAGAAGTATCGATGTTTTATCATAACTTAATCACAACCATTTGATGCTACTCAGATGATGCATAGTTCACGCATGAGTGATTAAAAGCAATTTGAAGGAAGGAAACCAAAAAGACATTTGGCGGGCGGTATCTGAATTTTGAAGAAAAATTCACATTTCTAGAAAGCTGAGTTTCTGCCCTTTCATATGACACCTCAATCAGGAAAAATGAGCGAAGAATAACAAAGTTCTGTTTGTTTAAAATAGCCCTTACATTTTCATAATTTTAACAAACGAATTCGTTTTCACTGGGTGCCTGCCGTAGCAAAAAGCAGATTTGACAAAAGACTTAACTCCGTTTCGTTGACAATCAGCCATGCATGAAGACTCGCGTCTACGGCTGATTGTCAACGAAACTGAGTTAAGTCTTTTGTTAATTTCGTTTATTGATACGGCAGGCAGCCAGTGAAAACGAATTCGTTTAATAAAAATATGGAAATGCAAGCACTACTTCAAACAAACACAACTTTGTCATTCCTCGCTCATTTTTCCTGATTGAGGTGTCATATGAAAGGGCAGAAACTCAACTTTCTAGAAATGTGAATTTTTCTTCGAAATTCAGATACCGCCCGCCAAATGTCTTTTTGGTTTCCTTCCTTCAAATTGCTTTTAACCACTCATGCGTGAAAAATGCATCATCTGAGTAGCATCAAATGGAAGAGGAGACTCTAAGCTTTCCAAATATGTATCATTCATTAATTATAGTTGTGATTAAGTTATGATAGAACATCGATACTTCTCGGTTTCGTTTTTTCTGGGACGCACCGTATAGAGGGCGACAATTCACATCAACAAGGAAATCTGTCGTTAGGTAGAGCGAGCATGTGACGCTGTACAAATTGTTGTGTGATGGGAGATAGAGAGAAAGAGAGAGAGAGAGAGAGAGAGAGAGAGAGAGAGAACGAACAAGGAGGGCGTCGTAAACAAACAAACCCTACATCCTTTATTGTACTTCCCTATTTAAATAATTCTAGTCTTTAAATTTTTTAGCTCCGCTCTTTATATCTACATTTTCTCTGACTCCTCTTTTAATCCATCTTACCGTTCTCCTTCCATCGCCTCTCTATCTCTCTGTGTTCCCGTGCATTTCTTCTTGATGATGTCTTTTGTTGGTTTTATACAGGACCGCCGCACAGCCAGGATAGGCTCAACTCAATCGCCTCCAGAAGAGAGGGGACAACCTTCCCGGGAGAGCTGGTACTTTCACCTTCCTCTAAGGCGATGTCTCAACAAATCGAAGAAGATAATAGGGGAGGCGAGTTCGCTTTTATATGGATCAACAGTCAATACAAAGAAGTTGACATCAGTGATAGCAGTGAGAGTGGTGTAAATTATCGCCCTTATACAAAATATTAGTAGTCTTGGATGAGTTTAAATCCTGATTGACAGAACTCCATTGTCCATTTTCTTTTCTGAAAACGCATTTAGTTATTGCTCTTTTGCAAATTTGATAAATAAGTTATAGGATACCCTGATACTTCTACAAATAGAAAATTAACATTTTGAGATCGATTCCCTGTTAGGGGCGGAATATACTTTGTGAACTTAATTAAACCACAAGATAACTGAGCCGTGTACATTTTCTACAATTAGACACCATCATATTATTTGTATGATAACAATTCCAGCATCCGAAATTCAACTCTCGATTTTTTTTTAAAGATTCAGCTGCCTCAAGCATCTTCTTAGATCGGCTTATTAACTAAATTACATGTCCATGTCAAAACACTAAACACGAAATACCGAATACTACGACATAAAAGCGTTTATCTAAACACTGATTTCAGATGAAAATGTCGAGATGAGCAAAACAATTAGACACCATCATATTATTTGTATGATAACAATTCCAGCATCCGAAATTCAACTCTCGATTTTTTTTTAAAGATTCAGCTGCCTCAAGCATCTTCTTAGATCGGCTTATTAACTAAATTACATGTCCATGTCAAAACACTAAACACGAAATACCGAATACTACGACATAAAAGCGTTTATCTAAACACTGATTTCAGATGAAAATGTCGAGATGAGCAAAATAACACGTTCCCGGATATTTCGAAAAATTTAAACCTATAGCAATTTCAGTTGCTCTGTCCATCGCGGAAGTATGCGAACATATACCACGATATATAACGTAATACGAACATGGTTTATATGGGATATAAAACAAGATTTTGAATTAGCCCTTGAGTTGATTTGAAGTTTCGTTGCGATTGTCTTCGATTTACTCACAAAATGGGCTGCTATATTAATAAGTCATAACTTATTGGCATTATTAATACTACCTCCAGGCGAAAGTGAATGCACATTCAGATTCCGAAAATAGAAAATAAATATTGGACTCGGCTATGAAATTCATTAAAGGTAATACAAAGTTTTGGTATGGGGTCATGAATTTGGTTTAAATGAACATATTGGAAGCATATGCGATCCTACAATATTCAGTGATCGTTGTCGCGGTTGAAATCGAGTCTAAAGTGTTGAAATTATAAATAATAAACTCTTTGTGTTGTATAGCGCCTTCTCAAGGTCAATATATTAATTTAACTATAAAACAATGTTATTTGACTAAAATCGACCGATTTGCTATTACCGTTTGGAATATAAATATCACAACTGCATATTCTGAGATTTTCATTGTCGCAGCTACCATCATATGGCCGTAGGCGCTATTTGAAATTTATCAAAATTTACCGGGAGCACCGGTAAATTTTTATATTCAATTTTTCTCGAAAGCAGAAGTGTTTGATGGGCTAATTTTTTTAGTGCTTTTAATATATCCATAGGGGCATCCAAATATATCAAAATTGTAAAGAATCACTATCCAGCCAATTTTCAAAATTTACCAAAACTTTGTAATACCTTTAATGTGAACGAAAGCAAAATACAAGTTGAGAAGATTTTGTTTAAGTCGATATAATTAATATCTATTTGAGATATGAAATCCTTAAACTTTGACTGATTCAAATAAAACTTTTAATGAGATTACCATTCATGCTAGAATGACAAATATAAAAGTGTGATTTACAATGTGAAAGGAACGATTTGAATATAAAGCAAACTTCTCATAAAATAACACATTGGTGTATGTATATCATTTTACTATCATATGCTGATTTACAACAAAGATTATTGCTTTCTAATGTCAGTGGTTGTTAAAAGTTGCAATAATGCAATATGTTTTTGCTTATTCCAGCTTATATATTAGTTTTAAAAATAACTTTTTTTTTCAAAACAGAAAAACAAGATGTTAGTGTGAACTGATTCACCCCCTCAATCACATTATACGATTCAATACTTTTCACACTTTCCCTTAGCAACTGGTGTTTTCTGCCATCATTCCCAACTCAGTAGTTACGTCTAATGCATTCCACCTCTATTATCTAGAGAGACAGTGTGACATTTGCAGATAGTTGACATAGTTTCAAAGTTTCAGCTTCTCCAGCGAGATATTGTTGTGGATTTGGTTTTTAATCAGCGGCTAGAGGAGATCGGAATGACTATGAATACCGTTGTTATAATGCTCATAATCATGTTAGGAGCTGAGCTTCTGTGCCGAGGTAAGTTAAAGTGTATGCGTGAATGTGTTAGTTTATTCATATTAATAGCAACAATTAATATAATATACGATGGATTCGATTCAGAAATAAAAACTTTATTTTTAAAAGTCTGACCATCACTAAGCTTGCAATCTAAAGGAAAAAGATGATATTACAAGTGCGCTCCAATATGTAATTTTTTAAAAATGCGGTTAATCACAAATGTGTCATTCCCTGCGCCTTAAACTCAGGATTTAACAGGTAAAAGCTTTTTTGCCTATGTGTTCAAAATCAGGAACAAAGGAATGCGCCCAGCAAAATATTTTCTTTAAGAATGAAAATTGAGTTCATTACTAATATTTTTAAAAGAGAGCAAAGAAAAGATGCAATTTCTATTTTGTCGATAATCTTTCTTGCATTGCAAGCAAAAAAAATTTCATTCTCATCAACGAGGAACTGATTATTTTGATTATGAAATCTTTTGTTGTATGACACAATCATTAAATTGCGCCATCTTATAAGATAAATTCACATTGTTTAGGGCTTAATTAAGTTAGCAAGCCCAAGTGAAAAAAGGGAATGTGACAATCAAAGGCAGAAGAATAATGAAATGGGAAACCTTTGATAGAATTATACAGAATAATATGGAATAATTGATCTCTGTTTAAAAATGATACCCAAATAATTATCATTAACAAAACTATAGAATTTTAAACAGGGAAATATTATGAATAACAAAAATAATCATTAAAATCAATGTACAGGCATCAGGCAGATGTCCAAAGACTTTATGAAGAACAAATAAATTAATTTCATGATTTCTTGTTTAGCCCAACTGCCATACGGTGGCATTGTTTGCTGTAATCATAATTTGCATCCTGCATCATTTTTTTGTTCAACTTAAGACAGGACTAGTTTCCATTTCGTATGGTCCATGTTTGTATGTATCTTATATATGCCGGAGCAGATCCATGATTTTGTAAAAAAAAAAGTTGGGCATTTTCTGACTGGCAAACAAGCAAGAAGCAAACCGTACATCCTCCAGTGGTTGAACGTTCCTATTTAAAATAATTCTAGTCTTTAATTTGTTAGCTCCTCTCTTCCTTTACATCTACATTTTGTTCTCGTCTTTTGATACATCTAACCGTTCTCTTTCCACCGCCTCTCTCTCTGTTCACATACATTTCTTATTGATGATGTTTTTGTTGGTTTTAAACAGGAACCGCACAGAAAGAACAGCCTCCTCTTCCCAGTCGTGTTAACACCCCCCTCCATGGCGATGACACTCAACAAATTGGAGAAGATAACAACGAAGGCGATTTCGCTCTTATAAGGATCAAGAGGCAATACAAGACTGATGACGTCAGTGATGAAGGCCCTTATAAAGTCAGTATCAGTGGTGACGTAGTTAGCAGTGATAGCAGCAGCAGCAGTGGTAGCAGCAGCAGCAGTGGTAGCAGCAGCAGCAGTGGTAGCAGCAGCAGCAGTGGTAGCAGCAGCAGCAGCAGCAGCAGCAGCAGCAGTGGTAGCTCAAGCAGCAGTGGTAGCAGTGGCAGCAGTAGTAGCTCAAGCAGCAGTGGTAGCAGCGGCAGCAGTGGCAGCAGCAGTAGCAGTGGTAGTGATGGCGATTAGTAGTCCTTGATGAGTTCAAATCCTGATTGACAGAACTCCATTGTCTATTTCTTTCTAAAAACGAATTAATTTAATGATCTCAAATTTGACGAAGAAGTTATAGGATAACCTGATAGTGATACTTCTACAATGGAAAAATAACATTTTGAAATCGTTTCACTGTTGAGGGATGCCCGAATGGAAAACATGTACTTTTTGTAAATGAAACCACAGGATAATTGAACCGTGTACATGTTTTACAATAACAGCATCATTCTTGTATGATAACAAATCCAGCATCCAAAATTCAACTCTCGATTTTTTAGAGAGCGTGAGCTGCCTCAAGCATCTTTATTGGTCGGCTTATCAACTAAATTATATGTCCATGTCAAAACACCAAACACGAAGTACCGAATACCACGACAAAACAGCGTTGATCTAAACACCATCTTCAGATGAAAATGTCAAGATGAGTAAAATAACACGTTCTCGGATACTTTCAAAAGTTAAAAAACCTAAAGCAATTTCAATAGCTCTGTCCGTCGCTGAACTATGCGAACATTACCACGATAAGTGGAGATAATCAATATCTACTGGAGATATGAAATCCTTATACTTCGACTAATTGAAATAACAAATTTATATGACATCCCATTCATGCTAGAAGTCCAAATTTTAAAGTGTGATTGTGAAAGGAACGACTTGAATATAAAGCAAACTTCTATCATAAAATAACAAATTGATGTATGTACCATTTTACTATCACTCACTTACTCAAAATTGCTGATTTACAACAAAAAGTATTGCTTTCTAATGTGATTTTAAAAAAATGCAATAATGCAATATGTTTTTTGCTTCTTGTCTTTTCGGACCCCCCCCCCCCCCCACAAACTATACAGTATGTCTAATTGCACGTTACAATCCTAGATTGATTGTCATTTTATTAATTCTCGATCAGCCTTTGTCTATTTTATTGTTTTTTGTTTGTTTTTATGATAATTATATAATATCTTTGACAATTCAAATCAATAATTTTATTGTTTCATTGCGAGTGCCTAGTTTATAAGAAAATGGTGATTGATAGATTGATTGACTGATCGTTTTTGTTACTTCGTTGATTGGCAATTTGATTCCCGTGTTTGATTGATTTTTTGGTGTTGACTGCATTGCTTACATGCTTACCTTGACTTGGTGAATGTTTGATTTCATTTTGTGATTTATTGATGACTGATTGATTGCTTTGGCTAATTGATTTCTTGTCTGATGGTATAGTGAATTATTAAGGAACTGAATATTTATTGCCATGATGATTGATGAGCTGGTTCATTGTAAGGTTAATTGATAACAGTTAAAGTTTGACTTGATTGACTAGTCTTGGATGCTACTCGATTAACGGGGAGAACCCAGTAGATCAACGTACCACAAAAAATGCCGGTCTCGTGAGAAATTAAAAAGATATTAAAACGCCAGCAAGACCAACATGTCAGTCCCATGGATTTTCGGTCTCGTAAACCATCAGACGGTTCCTTCAGTGATTGTTTTGTTGACTGTTTTATTTTGTTGGTTGATGTTTTGAATGAGTACATTTGTGAATTGGTATGTTAGTTCTTTGATTGTCATGGTTGCTTGATTGATTAATATTATTGGTTGATGGATCAATCTGCATTTGCTTTGCCTTGATTTATTGATTATTCCAATACAACACTGGGTAGTTATTGTTGCCATGATTTGGGGATTGGTTAATCGAAACATTTTGAAAGGATAAGGTTTATATCACATTATATGGTTACATTGATACATCCCTCCCCTACCTAGTACTCAGAATATGATTATGTTGGGATGAAATTCTTGAAATGGTGCGGACAACTAAAACGGAAGAAGGCGATAATGGTACGTGTGTGGAGGCGCTGCCCCCTCCCAAAAAGTAACAAAATGAACATGTTCCTAATATGATTTTAATTATAGGAATCACCGTCATGGGTATTTTCATTTAGATTCGAACTATATCCCACACAAAAATAAAGAATATCTGAAGGAATTGTCCTAATATGCCCTATAAATGGTGTACAATACGACGCCCGCGCGATTGATCCAAACAAGCGGTCGCTGTAGATAACCATTGAAACAATCCTGGCGGCGTCTTGAAACCTGCTAAAAACAATGCCAAATACAAGTGTTATTGAGGCATTTTGATTGTTTGTTGCCAATCAATTTCAGCTCATTGTAAAAAAAAAATTGTCAACAGCTGGACCCGGGAGTGAAATTCTATATTCCCACGGTACAATCATGCCGAAGGTCACGCAATGCTGCCACTGTGGAGGTGTATGAGAACCTCAATGCTGGTGTCCCACTCTAAAACTCAAGACACGATATAGTTAATCATAATTTTTTTTTAAATAGTGTATTATTTCATTCATTGTGATTCCTGACCAAAATGACCAAGGTATTATAAAAAAACTGGATCAGCCATCAATAGGACACACAACAGGTTTTACGTTGAATTTCAAACAAAGTAACGTTATCTGCAACAAGTAACATATCTTGTTTCCTATGATTTTTTTTAATTTAATCATGCAAAGATGTGATTATTAAGATTCGCGTCAACTTATACAAAAATTGCCAAAAATGAATAGAAAAATAAATTAAGACTTTCTCCTCCTTGTGTAAGAATTTCTGTATATGAAACCGTATTCATATCAATAGAGGGTGACGAAATCAAAGTATGCACAACCAAAATACCCAATAAAAATCAATGACAGAGAAACGCTTCCGCCAACCATGCCATATGCAAAATCCATAGAGTGGCATCGTCTGAAGTGATTGGTCATACTCAAGAGGCGCCAGATGAAAATCGATCCTCATCAAGCTCGCTTAGCAAAATATCCAAAGGTGTTGTATTTTGTAAAAACAATTTATCAGCATCGACAAAAAGAGTTTTCATTTTATTTTTGACTTGTCCGGCAAACTGACCAGAATGACCAAGATGGACTGGCTGTTTTACGTGTTCGTTGGAGCTTTCTGCCTTAATCAAGGTAAGTTGTTCGGATACTTGTCTTGTTGGAATGATCGTTATGACTCTGCTTTGTTACACGCATATCAAACAGTCCCTTTTTCGCATAATTTTTGTTCTCATTATTATAACAGGCGTATGTGTATTATAATATACGATCGCATTTACCCGTCATCTCTTTCTCCTGTTTAATTTTCACTTTTATACTTTTGATCGGTAGTTGGAGATACGATAGTTTCAACGTTTCTTTTAATTTGATATACAAATAGTACATTCAATTCCAAAACGATGAGTTTATAAGAAGAACTGAAACACAAAGATTTAAGACTAACATGTTCCAGTATTTCACTATTTACTATTTTGTACTATTTTGATGTTGGGGAAGAGTTAGATTGAATTTCACGTATCTGGAATGGCCAGTGGACACAATATAATATTAGGATAGGTTGATTTTTTTTATGTAAATGAGTTTTCGAAAACATTTAGAAAATATAACCTCGTTTAATATATATTCTTTTAGTGATGGCTCGCCCCCTTCCCTAATCATTTCATTGCATTCGTCCTGCTTTGATACTTATCCATTTATCCTTCTGCTCGTAAAATGCCATCACGACTGGCCACTGTTATTAAGAGAGTTTTTCCCTTCATTTTGAGTTTTATATAACTATATTTTTGCGGATTTATCAATTTCTTAATAAAATTTGTATTTCCTTTCGTTTTTCGAAATAAAGTAACGTTGCTTTTACATGAAAATGATGTGTGCATAAAGCAAACACTATAAACAAATAAAATATGCTTTCATAAACAAACACCATCAAATTATTTTCTCATGCGATCATGTTTTTATTTCATTATGCCCAGGCCTTGCACAGAGTACTGTTAATCTCAATGGTGAAAGGGCTCCAGACGTTGCTAAACGTTCTGTTGATGATGGTCCTCAAGCCAATGCACATATCATCGAGAAGCGAGACGACAATGATACACCTGCAAAGCCGAAGGGTTCCTTGAATCCCGGTGGGGGTGGTAATGCACCCAACTCCATCCAGCACAAGCGATCCGTTGATGATGGTCCTCAAGCCAATGCACATATCATCGAGAAGCGAGACGACAATGATACACCTGCAAAGCCGAAGGGTTCCTTGAATCCCGGTGGGGGTGGTAATGCACCCAACTCCATCCAGCACAAGCGATCCGTTGATGATGGTCCTCAAGCCAATGCACATATCATCGAGAAGCGAGACGACGATGATCCACCGCCGACTGGTTTCCCGGGCTTTTTTACCCGACCGCCTCCCGGTGGGGGTGATCAACGGTCCGCCCTCCCCCACAGGCGATCCGTTGGTGATTTCCTGGGTGATGACGGTGATGGTGCCTTGCCAATTAGTCACGTCATTCGTAAGAGGGAGGAAGTCGAGGATGAGGGCGGCATGTCGATTAGTCACGTCATCCGTAAGAGGGAGGAAGTCGAGGATGAGGGTGGCATGTCGATTAGTCACGTCATTCGTAAGAGGGAGGAAGTCAAGGATGAGGGTGGCATGTCGATTAGTCACGTCATTCGTAAGAGGGAGGAAGTCGAGGATGAGGGTGGCATGTCGATTAGTCACGTCATTCGTAAGAGGGAGGAAGTCGAGGATGAAGGCGGCATGTCGATTAGTCACGTCATTCGTAAGAGGGAGGAAGTCGAGGATGAGGGTGGCATGTCGATTAGTCACGTCATTCGTAAGAGGGAGGAAGTCGAGGATGAGGGTGGCATGTCGATTAGTCACGTCATTCGTAAGAGGGAGGAAGTCGAGGATGAAGGCGGCATGTCGATTAGTCACGTCATTCGTAAGAGGGAGGAAGTCGAGGATGAGGGTGGCATGTCGATTAGTCACGTCATTCGTAAGAGGGAGGAAGTCGAGGATGAGGGTGGCATGTCGATTAGTCACGTCATTCGTAAGAGGGAGGTAGTCGAGGATGAGGGCGGCATGTCGATTAGTCACGTCATTCGTAAGAGGGAGGAAGTCGAGGATGAGGGTGGCATGTCGATTAGTCACGTCATTCGTAAGAGGGAGGAAGACGAGGAACCCTTAAAACTGGATACCGATAGTGAGACAACGACTCCGCCAATAAGGAGACCACGAAATAAGAGAAAAACCGCCAAGCAAGATGCTAGTCTGACTGGTGATGGTGCCATGCCAATTAGTCACGTCATTCATAAGAGGGAGGAAGTGGAGGTGGAACCGATCAAACTGGATACTGATAGTGGGACAACGACTCCGCCAGTAAGGAGACCACGAAACAAGAGAAAAACCGTCAAGCAAGATGCTAGTCTTACTGGGGACGGCCCTGCCAATTAAGTTGTTTGGTACAATAAAAAGAAGTAGAGGCGTCAACAAAGAGGCAAGGAATTCAGGAGAAAAAATCAAGAAAAGGAACTTTGTGCAGCCAAAGTGGCAGCGAACTCAAGTATTTTGAATGCACTATGGGACAGTCATACCTTCGTATTAATCTTTAAAAATCAAACTGTTAATTCATTTCTAAAAATCCGATCAGCTTTTGATCTGCTTCTGTCATATACATTTAGAATCTCATTTTGCAAGGATTAAGCAATAGCCGTTTTCTTTTTAAACATAAAGTTTCTTTCAAGTCTTTCATTGTAGGAGAAACATAATTTGCATAATTTTGTCCTAAATACAAAATTATTACCACTATTAATTATACTAGTCTGGCTACAGTTAGCACTGATGGATCCTTCAGCATTCCCGTTTTAGTTTTCTCTGAGATTTTTTTTTCTCATTTTCACCTTCGTAAATAATCAAAACCATCTGACAGCTAACAGCTCAGAAAATAAAATTGGATTGGGGGAAATAATGGGGAAATGATTTGTTCTTAGACTGGTATTAAAGAGGCATGGGAGGGGGCGGGGTTTCGTAACGATTGAGGTCTCGTAAACGGAAGGTTACGACACCGTTTAATGAGCTAATAATAAGACTTCAAGCTTACCTGCAAACACACGTGGTTTGTTAGCAGTCATGTACAATAAATCATCATCAGGCAATGAAGAAGTCGGCTAATGTTCTCACAATTATTGGTATTCATGTGAATACAGGACAAATGCACACTCTTAATACACTACAAACAATAAAACGAGGAAATCCGAAATTGAGTTTGGTATTAGTGTGATGTTGTAAACATGTAACCGTAAATTCCTGGGCCTTTCTTAACTTGCTCAGAGTTTTGAACGTAAGCCGAGAGAATGCGCATTGATCAAGCAAATGAAAATATCATGAAATATGATACTGAGGTGTTCAGAGAACACAGATAAAGAAAGAGAGAGAGAGAGAGAGAGAGAGAGATAGAGGGAGAGAGAGAGAGAGAGAGAGAGAAAGAGAGAGGGGGAAAGAGATGGTGGTTTGGCGCCATGGAGGAGCTCAGAGACAGAGAGAAAGAGACACATAGGCAGATTTAGAAATAGGAGCAAAGAACACAAACGCACACACGCACACACGCACACAAAGGGGTCAGAGAGACGGAGAAAGGCAGGATAGAGATGGAAATAAGGCTGAGAGAGCGAGAGAGAGAGAGAGAGCTACACAAGAGGGGACAGAGAGATAGGTAGACAGGTAGATGAAGCGACAGAGCAGAGCGGAGAGAGGAGGAGAGGGAGGATGGTGCAGAGGGGGTGGGTGGGGGGGGGGGGGGGGGGGCGAGAGGGGAGAGAGGGGGATAATGTACATGGTATAGAATGCCATATAACGACAAGTAAATGAGTCAACTCTCAGTGTCTATCTGCCTGTCTCTCTCTTTCTCCCTATATCCCTTCCTTTTCTCACGAACCACTCCTTCTCTCTTTCTCACTCTCTCTGACTCTGTTTTATGCTTTTATCTTTCTATTTCTCTTTTAAGACTGCGGTTGCGATTTGTATTTTAGATTACCTTTACGTTTGGAGTTTAAGAGTTAGATACAGATTTAGTCACGGGTCAAAATTAGGAATGCCGTATTATAGGAAATAGACCTCATTATTGTTAGAGGAGCGTGTGAGATGTGTGGACACGCTTACCGCATTCCTAATTATTTTCGACCCGTTACTAAATCTGTATCTAACTCTAACTCGCTCTAACTCCATGCATAGCAAACGGAGTGAGATATTAAATGGTCACTATGAATATGACTGACAAAGAAAGCGGACAAAATATACAGTCCCTCATGTAGAAAAAGGAACATCCCTTCACTGCTATTATGTAAAAAGGTGAATATGCATGTGACACCTGTTCTACACATTTGTACATAATAGCAGTGAAGGGATGTTCCTTTGTCTACCTGAGGAACTGTATATTTTGTCCGCTTTCTTTGTCAGTTATGTTCATAGTGGGTAGTCAGTGTTCATGTGTATTGCATCATAAGTCACTGACCCTATAGATGCTGTTGAAATACCAGTCAATGTGTTTTTGTGGGCATAGGCCTCCGAAGCAGCTAACCCATGTTCACACAAAATATACTCCAGCTTGATTATAATCGAGGGTGAGGGAAATTTGATATATCGTCCCTTTACGTCGGAACCGAACAGGATCTTTTATATTAATATTTGCCTTCAACAAGACTCTGACAAAATATTCACAGTTGAAACTATTTGTGATCAATGTACTATAATAATAATATTAATAATTAGAATAATAATAATAATAATAAATCTTGTAATTTACTTCTTTTTGTTGTTGTTGATACATCTATTGGACGTGGAAAAAACATATTAACATCATGATTTAACTTCAAAATTCAAGAATCTAATTGGGTACGATAACCGATTTAATCACTAAATGTACAACAACATTTCAAATATCACACAATATCATACTACACGTATAACACTATCATATTTCCATATATGAACATAATATAATACTATCACACTATCAGGATATTAACATTTAAACCGATTTTCACGTAGTAATAATTGTGGGTAATAATGTGGGTGATCAGACCTTATGTCAAGAGGAGAAAACAATCTTATCATGAGTCAGATGGTAATGCGAATAATAAGTTATATTTTCTTTGTATGTCCTTTTTACAACATTGCATCACTTGTTTATGCGAACAGTAAAGAAGAAACTTGTTTCTTTAATTCACACACAAAAAAACATAGCCCGCACCATTGTTTGATTTCATACTTTCTATTATCTCAACCCAGACTCACCACAGCGAAATGAATGTGAATCTAATATCATATCTCAACCGTGCTGCCGGATATTTCAACAGATCTCATTAAACGAGTGAGACAATACAACTACGAATGCAATACCACTGTCTTACTACATGTATATCAAGTCATCAACACTAATCTTAATGAACATGCAAATTTTAGAGTGCATAAAGGCCTAAACGATGTTTTCCCCTTTCGTTACTATCATTTTGAAAACAATCATAGCAAACAAACCAACATTATAATGATTACACAGATCATTACAAGCGATCTATTATTTTGCTATTTTAACACGAATCACGTATGGATAGCATACAAAATCCAAAGAGCAGTACAATATAAATTGTAAACATGTATTCCGATGATGATTACAGCCTGTGTTTTATTCAAGGAATGATTGCATGAATGATTGCATGAATGATTGCATGAATTCCTTGTCTGGTTAGTTTCATTCGCACTGAACGTCATCAGAGCAACACTAAATGTATTCGAAAATGAATGCATCCTTTTGACTCTACGATAGGTTTAGCTTGATTCACATTTACATGAAGACCACATCTAGACAAAAATGGGAAAGAGAGTGTAAACAGGAGAGAGAGGGAGAGAGTGAGGGAGAGAGAAAGAGAAAAAGAGAGAGAGAGAGAGAAAGAGAGGGGGAGAAGGGGGTGTTTGAGGTATACACGAACGACGAAAAGGGAAAAAGAAAGTTGGAGTAAAAGACTTGATGTAATCGGGAATTGTAGCGTACATTTTTAAACAATACGAGGTGAATCAAACCATAATAAGCATAATAACATGAAGGGATATTAGTGCCAGTGAATCGCTTCGTTATTCAATTCTGCAATTTCCACTTCACTTCAACTTCCCATTTTACACTACTTCATGTAATGTTTGACTTCGCAAACATATTTTGATTACCGCAGACGACGTTTGAGTCATAGAAGCTCCTCGTGCGAAAAATCGGCTTATCGACAAATTCTAAATTAAGATTTTTCAAGGTGAAAAGTAATTTCACCAACAACTACAACCATGCCAAAAAAAAGAGGAATAAGCATTCGAAAAAATTGAAGTCACGTGTAATTTATATGAAGCTATTAAACATGGAATTATCACTGTACTATTATACTGGCACATCATGGCTTTAATTATACCCGTTACTTCTATGATTATGAAAATAAAAGCAACATAAAAAAAACACCAATAAAAAGGTGAGCTAATGCACAAAAGAAATGAAAATCATTGGACTGCATTGAAAGTGACTGAGGAAATGTGATTGGGGAATTAACACAAATTAAAGTTTGTGTGACATAGGAAAAAAG
Source organism: Strongylocentrotus droebachiensis (assembly GCA_035222895.1). NCBI lineage: Eukaryota > Metazoa > Echinodermata > Echinoidea > Camarodonta > Strongylocentrotidae > Strongylocentrotus > Strongylocentrotus droebachiensis. The sequence goes on along the minus strand of JAVYIG010000171.1, from coordinate 22,014 downwards.
AAAGAGAAGTACTGGGAGAGGAAGAGATGTATAGACAGATAGATGGAGAGAGAGAGAGAGAGAGAGAGAGGGAGATAGAGACAGACAGACAGAAGTCTGATTGTGTAGTGAGGAGAAGCTTACCTCTCATAAGCCACGACTGTTCAATTTACTTGAAAGTATGAACAGCCTTTTCAAGGTAAACTACATTATAAAATGTGTTTTTGATAAAATAAATGTCATCAAGGATACTCAGTAATATCTTTATGGATATATACTTAAAGCCACACTGTCCTACTTGTAGCTACTTGCTCCCTCTATATAGAGAACTCCCCCAATTGTTGGTCCCCCATGATCCTCTTTTTCTTATGTTAGTTGAGAGCTGAGTTAATGAGATAGCCACCTGTCAGTGGCCTTGCTGTGTGGTCTAATCCCTTCTGGCTCAGTAGTATTGACGGTCTTTAAATGATTTGCTGAAATCTATTCCTCCGATTGCCTACCTGTTATTAATTTTATTCAAATTAAAGTGCTCTAAAAATGCGTATTTTAGTCGATTTAAAGGTACTATGTCCCATTTGCAGGCCCAAAAAATGAAAAAGTTAAATTCCAACTGCATTTGAAAGATAATACTAATTTAGAACTTCCCTAAAAAAGGTGGGGCTTGAAAATGTCTTCAAGTGGGAAAATAACGACTATTAGTTGTCAAATCGACTTTAGGGCTATAGAGCCCAAAAGTAATAGTCTTGATTTTCAGACAATTGTACCGAATGGTCATACGTTTTATGCTGCGCAAAGATTCAATCAGTTTAATCTTGGCTATCACAAGAAGTGGGTTATTGATGTAGACAAATGCTCATCTACCCTTTACAACTCTTTGCATGTATGTTATTACCAAAGAAGAAAAAAAGCCAGTCAGTCACTCAATAGTGTCTGACAGTGAAGTCTAGCAAGTAAACAGGTTTCCTTGCATAATTTGAATATGAGGACACTGCTAACGTTTAAATTTCACAGATAGGACATACATGACATATTCATAATTCCTGCAAAGTTCTACAGCATTTGAGGTTGGCTGCAAAAGGGACATAGTACCTTTAACGTGAGCGAACACTACACTGTTTTATCCAGATCTAACCTCTGAAGAAGTCTCTAATGACACGTCGGAAGGTGAACACTAGACTGTTTTATCCAGATCTAACCTCTGAAGAAGTCTCTAATGACACGTCGGAAGGTGAACACTAGACTGTTTTATCCAGATCTAACCTCTGAAGAAGTCTCTAATGACACGTCGGAAGGTGAACACTACACTGTTTTATCCAGATCTAACCTCTGAAGAAGTCTCTAATGACACATCGGAAGGTGAACACTACACTGTTTTATCCAGATCTAACCTCTGAAGAAGTCTCTAATGACACGTCGGAAGGTGAACACTACACTGTTTTATCCAGATCTAACCTCTGAAGAAGTCTCTAATGACACGTCGGAAGGTGAACACTACACTGTTTTATCCAGATCTAACCTCTGAAGAAGTCTCTAATGACACGTCGGAAGGTGAACACTACACTGTTTTATCCAGATCTAACCTCTGAAGAAGTCTCTAATGACACGTCGGAAGGTGAACACTACACTGTTTTATCCAGATCTAACCTCTGAAGAAGTCTCTAATGACACGTCGGAAGGTGAACACTACACTGTTTTATCCAGATCTAACCTCTGAAGAAGTCTCTAATGACACGTCGGAAGGTGAATACTACACTGTTTTATCCAGATCTAACCTCTGAAGAAGTCTCTAATGACACGTCGGAAGGTGAACACTACACTGTTTTATCCAGATCTAACCTCTGAAGAAGTCTCTAATGACACGTCGGAAGGTGAACACTACACTGTTTTATCGAGATCTAACCTCTGAAGAAGTCTCTAATGACACGTCGGAAGGTGAACACTACACTGTTTTATCCAGATCTAACCTCTGAAGAAGTCTCTAATGACACGTCGGAAGGTGAACACTACACTGTTTTATCCAGATCTAACCTCTGAAGAAGTCTCTAATGACACGTCGGAAGGTGAACACTACACTGTTTTATCCAGATCTAACCTCTGAAGAAGTCTCTAATGACACGTCGGAAGGTGAACACTACACTGTTTTATCCAGATCTAACCTCTGAAGAAGTCTCTAATGACACGTCGGAAGGTGAACACTACACTGTTTTATCCAGATCTAACCTCTGAAGAAGTCTCTAATGACACGTCGGAAGGTGAACACTACACTGTTTTATCACGATCTAACCTCTGAAGAAGTCTCTAATGACACGTCGGAAGGTGCGGTTGGCTGCGGCGTAACAGAAAGGGTTCAAAAGACTGTTCACGTACACCCAGAAGAAACTCACCTGAAATCACACAAAACAAGGCAAAGTTTATGAAATGGTATAGAATCATCATCAAATTATATGCTAATAGAAACAGCGATGCCTCTCATAGCAGTCAATATACCGTATCTATAAAAGATCATAGAAAATCTGAGTACGCGTATGACCGTGCAAAAAAAGATAGTGATATATTTTGTATGCTCGTGCACATCAAATAAAATGTGGAGAGTCACGTGAAAGTTTCTCAGCCAATTGGATATATTTTATATAATAAAAATATTCCTTTATCTTTATAGTTTTTTGAAGGAAAAATGTATGGTGGCCCAGAAGGGACATTGCGAATCGTGAACTTTGTTGTGAAATTCGCGAAAAAAATTATGCGACTTGTCGCACATTTTGTCGCGAAACCCTGACCGAAAAATGCACTAAACAATGACATTCATATTATACAAGTTGAACATGTTATAAATGAACCTTTTTTATAAAAAGATTGGAAAAGACAGTACAATCACGAAAGGAGACTGCCCCCAGGGAAAAATAATATACCTTAAGATGTTTATGAAAACTGCCAAAAGTAATCAAGGAAATCATCTTGAATATTATTAAACCGGTGAAATTCCAACTCAACTGAAGCATTCTTGTTCAACCCCTATTCTAAAACATGAAGAAAAAAACTAGAAGTACATCGTCTTATAGACCCATTGCTTTAACATCTTGTTTTGCCAAGTTTATCGAACGATGAAATGAGAAAAGAAAGTTGAAAAGCATGAATTGTTACCCAGTTAGGCTAAGTGGATTTAGGAAAGGTCGAAGTGTTACAGACAATATTGTTCAATTAGAAAACGACTTTTAAAAGAGCATACACTGTAACAATCACACACTAGAGCAGTTTTCTGGGATGTCGAGAAACCGTTCGATACTCTTTGGTTAAAAGGACTGACATTTACATTAGCAAAAAATGGAATCGAAGGGAATACGTGAAGGTTTATAGAAAATTGTCTAACAGCATGAACCCTTCAAATCGGAATTTGCAATACAGAATCTAGAACTTACGAAGCGCATAACGGGTTACCACAAGGGAGTGTTTTATTTGTTTAAGTCCTCTTTTATAATATTATAACATAATGATGAGTGATATACTGACAGGCCCAGAGGTAAAAAATATAATATGTATGCAGATGACTGCGCAATATGGATATCAGGCAGAAACATTGTACAGATTACTGGAAAATACAGAAATATCTGAACCTTTTAATCTGCTGGTTTGAAGAGTGGGGATTTCGACCGGGTTTCGACTCTCAGCTGACAAAAGAGTGCCTGTATTTTTCACGAAAAGCTGGAACGTTTTACCGCATGAAATAGAAATGACTGGAAATGTGCTAACGTACGTCAAATCTCATCCCTTTTTAGGAGTTATATTTGATAAAAGGTTAACCTGGCAAACACATATAAAATATGTAATCATTAGAAGTAAAAGAAAATTGAATATATGAAGATGTCTAATGCCTGGATTACATTTGCCCCGGGCGCCGTACGATAAATTAGTCTACGATTTTTCGTAGACATCGTAGGAGGCTACGGGCTACGATGTTTGTGTTTACATTATCTACGAGCATCGTGCCATTATATTGGCCCTCGGGGGCAGGCCGGGGCAAATCCGTACAGAGGCTGCTCGGAGATTGTACGGAAATCGTGCAATTTGAATGCAGTAGCCGTGCAGTCTCCGCAGCCTCCGCACGGAAATCGTACGGAGCCCGTGCAGCTTCCGTGCAAAGTTTGCGCGGAGAAGGCGCGGTGACCGTACAGCCGTGTCCACCGAAAAATCGTACGTTTGCTGCACAATCAGTGCGAGGCCTCCGGGCGATGCCCGTGCGGGGATTGTGCAATGCCACCTACGACATGTATACGGGCTACGGGCTTACGATTTTTTTTCAAATTTGTTTAACTTCTCGCGAAACAAAATCGTAAAGGCTGCGGAGCCCCTGAATCCGTACGAAAATCTCACGGCCGCCTCCTGCCTCCGCACAGAGGCCGTACGGAAAAGGGGATACGGGCAGGATACGGGCTCCGTATAGACTAATCGCAGGCCAAATGTAATCCAGGCATCACTGGGACGAATTGGGAAAGCTATTTTTTATTATAGATGTGATGCGTATGACAGTGCAGCTGCTACCACAAAAAAGCACTTGACTCTGTTCAATACCAAGCACTGAGGATAAGCGCTGACGAACTGCCCTTAACCCCCTCAGAATCGCTACAGGTGGAAACGGGGGAAATGCCTCTGGTTATATGAAGACAAAAGTTTTCAAGTAAATATCGACTAAACATCGAAAGATGGGTGAATTCAGTGGCGGATCCAGGGGGGGGCCCGGGCCCCCCCCCCCTTGAGAAAAAAATCATGTAAAATCACGCGATTTTTACCTTTTTGGGGGGTTGGCCCCCCCCCCCCCTGGCGCTCAAGGGGGGGGTGCAAATTTTAAATTTTTCGAGGACCAAAAAAAAAAAAAAAAATGTGCTCACTACCCCCCCCCCCCCCCCCCACCCACTGAGCGACTTTTCGGCTGGCTGAGTCGTTACGATTTTTTTGGGACTCCAAAAAAAAAAAAAAAAGTGTCCGCTTACCCCCCCCCCCCCCCCCCCCCCCCCCCCCCCCCCCCCCCCCCACTGAGCGACTTTTCGCCCGGCGCGATTTTCAAATTTTCGGGAGCAAAAAAAAAAAAAGTTGGGCCCCCCCCCTAAGAAATCCTGGATCCGCGCCTGGGTGAATTATCGGTTGTTGAAAAACATTGAACCATTTTGGCAATTGGAATACCTGAAGGGAAAGCATCTAAAGCAAACCTCTCGGATATAGACTACAAAGCAAGCTGGGAAAGCGTATAAAATCGATAGGCCCCTCCTAATTTCCACTATATATTTTACCCTCCGGTAGTGTAAACGGAATGAAGTACTCGACTAAAGAAAACAGCTGATCGCCATACGCAGCAAATAAAAAAAGGGTTTGGAAATTATACATACAAAATGGGTGACTATATTACATAATATACACCGATGGATCAAAAGTACCTGAAAGAGGGACTTCTTCAGCTGCCTTTTACGTCCCTTACTATTTCATACATACATGCAAAAGATTGACAAATTGTACCTCTCCGTACAGGGCCAAATTGGCTGCCATCATTCTTTCTCTCAGATCGGTAGAGGAAATAGATATCTTTGTGGGGTGTTGTTATATTTAGTGATTCACTGAGTGCTCTTATTGCATTACAACAACAGAAGGACGACCTTTTATTCTGCAGATTTCCACCATGACTACTAGAGGAGTTGAAAATTATATACGTAGGGTGGATTCCGGGTCATTGTGGAATCAAAATTAATGGAAAGAGATTGCGGATTTCCACGCAAAGGTCGCATTAGAGAAGAAAACAGAAATCAATAATAATCTAACTTTGTCAGAGATGAAAAGCTTAATAATGATCAGTTACAAACTAAGATAGGTAGAATAAAACAAAATCCCATTAAGCAACATTTCAAAAAGATCTGATGTTAATAAGCAATATATTATGTTCATTAGAGATTAGGGATTCACCCTACTGGTTTGTGTAATAGATGGCATAACATAGAGACGGTACTACTTTTTAGTACATTGCTCTTACTATAATAATAGAAAAGGCAAGGTTTTAAGAGAAATAAAGGAATCTCAACCGGACAAAGTAATACTCACCAAGCCCACGAATGTCTTGATTACATTTTGTCTAATTATATTGTCAAATTTGAGTTTCAATATGTACCCCTTCGGAACACTTCGGTACACCAACGTCAACTAGCATAATTATGCCCGGCTGAGTTGTCTAGGCCCGCCGAAAAGCAGCCTACACAGAGTGAGTCAGAAAAATGTCCCACTTTTTAAAATTTGTATTGTTTGAAGTATGAATATTTAATCATGGGTTTCATGATAATGTCTTGATAGAGTTATCCTAGAGTTGAATCGCTGCATGCATGACTGAACATCAGACAATATTTACAAGACTGCCAGATCTCACTTGCGCCAAGTTACTGCATGGGTGAGGAATAAACAGTGCATTAAACAAAGGCAGTCAGAAAGACACAGACACACATACACACACGCACACGCACACGCACACAACACACACGGTAATATTGTTTCATAATTTCCCCTTTTCTGATTAAGCATTCATTTTTATCAAGATCGCTGAATGTTTAAGTGGCATTTCCCTGACAATCTTTCCCACTACCACCATCATATATCACCATCATCATCATCATTGTCATCATTTTAATCTTTATCATTATCATCATCATCAACATGATGAAGTGTGTGTGTTTTTGTCTGTCTGGTTGTCTTTGTTCAAAACATTATTTTATTCCTCACCCAGCAACTTGGCGCAAGTGAGATCTGGCAGTCTTGTGAAGATTATCTGATGTTCAGTCAAGCATGCCGAGTTTCAAATGAAAATGGTACCTAAATGTACTGGGAGGATAACTCTATCAAGACATATGAAACCCATGATTAAATATTCATACAACACAAATTTTAAAAAGTGGGACATTTTTCTGACTCACTCTGTATAAGGTAATTTGCTGAGTGGTAGGATGGCATCGTTAAGAAAAGGGCATGGTGAAGCGCTATGTAAAACTGAGTGGGTAGCGTATAGTCATTATTTGATGAGTTGCACAAAACTGTTTCGATATTATTCTTAGATATTTTTGTTAATAAAAAACAAATTATAAAAAAAAACGGATATACTAACGAGAGATACATGTGACGTAAAGTATTTCGGTGACAATAGTCACAACTAACTAATCGCTATTGAACCAAAACAGAATAGGAAGGAGAATATGTCCCTTATAGGCCACCATAGAAATACAATGGATAGGAAGACTGAAAGTGGAATTAAATGACAAAAAGCACAAACTTGTATCCCAGTGGCGCATTTGTATCTAGGTATAGTCATTTTTCTGTCTTGTTAGAATTTCATTTCTTTTAATTGTGTTCTGATTAGTCTCAAACTCATTAGCCTAGTTTGTCTCTGTTATTATTGAAATCAAGATATATGGTGCAAGGAGTTATTTTTAAAAGAAATGATTCCCGGCTTACGTCCGGATCGTAAAGTTTGGTAATGGTGTTTGATAAAAGTTTACAAAACGTAAGCATTATTAATGACAGTGTTTTTCTATTTCTAACGTGGGCTTGAATTCTAAATCTTCGGAAACCATACGAGAATCTTTTAGATTCCATCTGCAAAAGATATAGAATGACAAATTGCACAAAACGGACCGCAGAGGAGCCTATATACACAATTTATAGACGTATAAAAAAAATCAAGTGAAACGACGTTATTGTCAATTTATGTAAAATGATGATAATGATGATCCACATCACTGGTATGGCGCCATTTATCTGTTTCAAATATTCAAAGGCGCCTACATGCTACTTCAATAGTCATGTTCTACACATTTGCTTGTAATGATGGGTTTTGTGGTCTGACTTTCTTTACTTCTTTGCTTTCTTTAAAGGCCCACTGCACTACTTGTAGCTACTTGCGCCCTCTCTATAATAAACAATGCCTTATCGGTGACCATTGGTCCCCCATGATCCTCTTTTTCTTATGTTAATTGAGAGCTGAGTTGATGAGATAGCCACCTGTCCAGTGACCTTGCAGGGCAGTCTGATCCCTCCTGTATACTAGTACTGATAAGCTTTAAGCGAAATCTGGTAGGAAATTAGATTATGTCAAGAAAAAACATGGTGCATAATTTGAATTTTCAGAATAGAAAGCATTAAATGGTAATCAGTTTCGTGTGTGGTGCTGAGGCATCTTAAGATAAGACCACCCGGTCATTAGGTACGTAGGGACAGTTTCTTTTATATGCTCTTTTATTTGTTCTTCTTCTGACAATACAAAGAAGAAGAAGAATCATTTAGGTATCAACTTTAGTCTGAATATAGAGCTCAACGTCATATCAGAAGTTATAACTTACAAATAGAAGATAATACATCTTTTTCCTGCCTTTGCAAATGCTTGACGCTATGTGCTTTATGAGATCTTGGTATAATGGTATTTCAGTTTTAATGATGAGAAATACATACTATATCCTTACAAAAAAGCCGTCCTGGGATTTCAGACATTGCACCAGAAACGATAACAACAGATCATTGAAAGCTGGGTGTGTTGATCTAGATGAGCGAGATGTATTAAGTTGTCATGAGGTGTGTGGCTCCCCGTCCTCTTATTTTCTCCATGAATTGTTCCAACAAAAAAAATCCGATTACTTTTATTTCATCCGCATAAATTCCCTTAATGCGATTTCGTAACGCAGTTGAATTAAAAAAGGTAAACTCCGGCGAACCGATGACAGAAATCAGGAATATAAATATTTGATTACTGGCCTTTTATACAGCGTATACAAAACTATTGCGACGGTGCAGATCAAATCCGCCAATATTTAATAAATGAAAGTGTAGAATTTCTGGAATTTAAATTATCTGAATTTTGATTAGAGTGATATTGCGTCATTTTGAATTGAAATTTACCGAAGTTTCTTACAGACTGAATTATAGAGGTAATTTCTGGAAGATATAAGGGTCACGTCAGGGAGGTTGACCTGTGAAATCTTTACCCAATTCTTTTTAGAGAAGGGAGGAGGGTTGATGAATCCGATTTACCCTTTTATGTTTGGGTAGGAGGTGACATCAATAATTCACAAGTGGAAGGGTGCAGTCGCCCCCCCCCCCCTCCAACGAAAAGTGTAGGGGGGACGACGCATTTTCGCCCCCAAAGCCCCCCGGCCCCCCTCCGAAAAAATCAGCAGTAAAAATGGTTTGTATTTTTTTAGCCAGGAACAAAATGAAAAAAATATTAAAAACCTGAATTGAATCACATACAAAATTACATTCCATTAAAAAAAAAGGAGAGTATACAGGAATTAAATTTCCTGTACATTCCGCATACCGCTATTTTATCAATGGAGGATTTAATAATAGCGATACACGTATATCGTGGAAATATTGTGAGATGATGTAAAAGCGTGCATGTGCGCCATCCCCCCCCCCCCCCCAATAAAATTCAAACGCGGTTTATTTCTAATTCGATACCAGTTATTTACAAATGTTGCTGAAATGACATGATATTCCGGGATTTTTTCTCAATTTTTTTTTCTCAATTAAATACCTAAAACCCCTGAGCTTCATGGCGCTCAGCCCCCTGGTCCCCCGCCAATTAGTGACCCGCCATTGTCACAAATTATATGCTCTTCTGACCAGATTTAAATACCTAAAACCCCTGAGTTGGACCCCACCATGGGCCCTAAGACAGGCACCTGAATGACCATACTTAAATACCTTAAACCTATAAAGTGTAAAGAATTATGCTTATCTGACCGCAATTTGATGCCTTAAACCCCTGAGCTTCCAGGGGCTCCAGCCCTTGACCCCCCCCCCCGTCGGGCCAAAGCCCCTGGACCCCACGCCAATTTACGATCCACTCGCTTCGCTCGCTATACTACGCTTTACCTGATCGTTATTGCTCCACTTTGAAAAAACTTTCAGCTGGACCTTCATGTAACATGTCAGAGTGGTGGTGATGCAGATTCTTCTTCGCCCCCCCCCCCCCTCAAACGTGTTTGCTCATTACGCCACTGCCCCGGAAAGGTGAGCCCCGTGGAATGTTTGCCCCCTCCCCCCCCCCATACTGCTTCCGGCGCGCCATAATTATTATATGAGATGAGGGTGACGTTCATCAATTTCTTTTAAAAGTGAGATAAGTGATTATTTGAAGAAATTTCAACTATATCCTTTTAAGCAGGGAGAATGACCTAACAGATTTTTTTCCAATTTTTACTGGGAATATTGTTGTATTTTTTCTTTTCTTCAGCAGTGTATCCAGACGGGGCAAAGCATCAGAGCTAAAGTCAATTTTGTAGTTCAGCAAGTAGGTCCATATATCTTTATATGGCCCTTGTTTCTCCTGAAGAAGGGCATGTGGTATTGCAACAAAATGATTTTGAAAAGTGGTAGTTTTATAGTGTTACCAGATAGGAACGGAAACCAAACTTCTTGTTGAGTGGTTCCTTATATTCATTTATGTTTGAATTCTTGTTTGAAATTTGCATTCTATTGTGCCATTCTGTATTGCACTTATTTTTAGACGGTTCAAAATCCAACATGACACCGATAACAAAAACACCGGTTCAAAATCCAACCATAACACCGATAAAATATATATTAATGGGCCAAACGAATCTATTTCTGTAAACTATGGATAATAATAATAATTATTATAGGTATTTCTATAGCGCCGTCTATCTAGAAATTCTATTGCCCTGGCTTTAGCCTGACTGACATTACAGCGCTCCAGCAATTCAAGGAATTAATTCCTGCCGGGTACCCATTTACCTCACCTGAATCCTTCCTACTGAAGCTCGCTGGATTTTTCCTTTTATGTTTTATGGTCCCATGGCTTGAAAATATGGTCAAATGTAATTCCATGAACTTGAAGTTTAAAGGCAGTACACAGAAACATCCGATGTCTTCACATTTTACAACAAAATCTTCCGCTTGCAAACTTCACGTTTGTATAATTTTGATGGTGAGTAATCTGATGATAAAAACACCGGCATCGAATTCCTTGTTCGGGTGTATTGTATACTTGTATTTCCTCTGAATATCTTTGATAATAATATTTGTTAACATATTGCTTCACATGATGACTTATAGTTATTATTCCCTTCAAAGCCAAGAGAGTGCAAATGTGAAGTATTCCTTTGACAGTAAAATATGTAAAAAGATAAAGCTTGCAAATTTCTCACCCCCTCTTCCGCTCATTTCTGAAAGATTTCCAACCCTTTCCTAGAAATCTCGCCCAGCCCTCCCCCACAATAGAAGAATGGGTGTCATCCCCCTGTAAATGCTGCCTATATTTATTCCAAATTTTCACGCTTTCTACGCTTTGTCCCGAATTCATAGATGTAAATCCCCATCGTGCCTTTTATATACAGACCGACTAAAGAACAGATTTACTACATGGGTGACATGTATGAAAGGGAGAATGTCAAAAAGGTAAAAAGATAAAGCATGCAAATCTCTCATCCCCCTCTTGCGCTCATTTCTGAAATATTCCTAACCCTTTCCCTCAATAGAAGTATGGGTGTCATTTCATTCCCCCTAAAGGATGCCTATATATTTTCACACTTTCTACGCTTTGTCCTGAATTCGTTGATGTAAATTCTCATCCTGCTACAAACAAAATTTACTACATGGGCGATATGTATGAAAGGAGGAATATCAAAAAGAGCAATAGCTTTAAGTCTGTGTAAAAGCTATAGACCACGGTTTTCTTCGGGCCTTTACGTTGGATGAAGGCACAAATCTAAGAATCTGCTATTACATACAACATTGTAAATTTTCCTTTGAATCAATTGCATATATACATGTGCATCAATATTATATAAAAGCCTTTTTTCCATATTGCCTCCTTTTGTATAAAAAAAAATGCAATGTAATGAACGACTAAAAGTGGAATTAAGTGATAAAAAAACACATAATTAATATATCCCAGCGGCTCATTTGTATCACGAATCTTAATATTGCTGTTTTGATATTGCTGGAAGTAAACTTACCACACGGTGTGTCCTATTTGTATTAGAAATTACTCAGAAAAGTGCATGGTATCATTCAGAAGACATACTTACGTGGTACACACTTTCCACATTGCAGTTCCGCCCACATATGTTCTCTATGAATACAAAGACAACCCATGGTGACCAAGAGACAACCAATGCCAGCACGATGAATGTTAAAGTACGAACAGCTTTCGCGTTTTCTTCAGATTGCTTGGACAACGATGAATCTTCCGTGAATCCAGCCCTTGTACCACTTTGTTCTTTCAAGCCCATTTTGTTGCGAGCATTGCCGTCTCCTGAGACAGACTTTGGCACCCCTGCCGCGTTACCGTTATCTCGACGTGCAACTTGGTCATCTTTGTTTTGTCCTTTCTCGTGAGTGGCATCAGAGGGTGAGAGTGGTTCCCCCTGGAAAACGGTTTCATCATCAGATACTGCAGGAGACGCTCGATCTGTACTGTCCATGTTCTTAGTTGGTCCAAGAGTGATGATGCCGGTTTGAAGAGCACCGGTGAGATCTAGCTTGTAATCTAGATGGCACCCATTCTGAGAGGGATCGCTATCTTCTGTTGAACAGGCTGGGTTAAGAGTTCCTCTTTTAACGGAGTCATCAATGGCTACAGAAGACGAGATGTCAGCTGTGCTTCTTTTTGACTGAGACCGACCTGAAACCGAACGCATACGGTTGGTATGTCGACTCCAAATAATTCTGTAGATGGCAATGCAGACGGATGCTAAGATGGTGAGGGGAATTAAGAAGAGAAAAAAGGGTGTGACGAAATTGAACGGAAATTCTCCACGTTTTCCCGTGTAACAGTTTTCGTTTCGGCCTTGCTTCCGAAAGAGGACGAACCAGGTCCACATGACGATGGGAATCAGGTAGGTGGGACAAATCACCGTAATAGCACGACCAAGAGACTTTCTTCTGAGGTGCAATAGGGGATCAGCTAGAGATTTATAGCGGTCGATGGCTATGACCACCACAGATAGCACGGAAACGTGAACGAAAATGTGATCGATGATGGAGAAAATAAGACACGCCCTTGGACCAAACGGCCACCGACCACTGAAAAACTGGATGGAGTATACGGGCATGTTGATGGCTCCGACGCTGAGATCTGCGAAAGCCATGCTACAGATAAAGTAATTGAAGTAAGTGCGAAGTCGGCGAGACTTCCAAAATGCAATGAGGATAAGGCCGTTTCCCGTGACGGTTGGAATGATCAAGAACACCATTGCGACGCCGAGAATCATATTAAGTTTAGTTGGTCCCTGCAGTTCATATCTGTCATCATCATCAACGGGTTCGTCTGTTGAAAATGAAAATGAATTCAAAAAGAAATCTTGGGTGAGGTACGTAAAATTCTCGACATCATAATCGTCATGAGTAGTAGGAAATATCTCTTCGGTTGCAAAGTTACTAGTAACTTCTTCCATCTTGAGATACTGATACCGTTACAACCCGCTTTTCAGAGAGTTTGAACTGATCTTGCCGATCTTGGTAAACTTGTGACTGAGCGTCTATAGCGCAAAGCTTAAATAGCATTGCTGACTGTCGTGCTGAAGGAGCAATCTCTCTCCTCTGATCATCTTTTCTATGACGTAATTATTCTTGCATCGTGAGGGAAAGTCATATGATTGGCCCGCTAGTTGCTGAAGTATTCTTTCTGCTGACTTTCTATAGGTTGAATAATAAATTGATTGTGTGCGTGTGTCTAATTAGGTTTTTACAGACGTGTATCAATCAGATATGATTGCTTACGTCTGGGGACCGACCTTTAACGTCACCATCCGAAAGACGGATAGACGGATTATACAGTGCGACCCAGAAAAAACGAAAACTAGAATTATCGATGTTTTATCATAACTTAACCAGAATTATAATTAATAAATGACACATATTAATTTTGTATAGCTTAGATCCTCCTCTTTCATTTGATGCAACTCATAATGATGCATATATTTTCACGCATGAGTGATTAAAAGCAATCTGAAGGGAGGAAACCAAAAAGTCATTTGGCGGGCGGTATCTGAATTTCGAAGAAAACTTCACATTTCTAGAAAGTTCATTTTCTGCTTTTTCATAATTATGACACCTCAATCAGGAAAAATGAGCCAGGAATAACAAAGTTCTGTTTGTTTAAAGTGAAGCTTGCATTTCCATAATTTGATTAAACGAATTCGTTTTCACTGGCTGCCTGCCGTAGTAACAAACGGATTGACAAAAGACTTAACTCCGTTTCGTTGACGATCAGAGTAGACAAAAGACTTCATGCATGGCTTATTGTCAATAAAACGGGAGTTAAGTCTTTTGTCAATTCTGCTTGTTGCTACGGCAGGCAGGCAGTGGTTTCCTTCCTTCAAATTGCTTTTAATCAATCATGCGTGAAATATGCATCATATGAGTTGCATCAAATAAAAGAGGAGGATGTAAGCTTTACAAATTATGTGTCATTTATTAATTATAATTGTGATTAAGTTATGATAAAACATCGATAATTATCGGTTTCGTTTTTTCTGGGTCGCACTGTACATTGCAAATTAGTTTACAGTCAAGCTCCGAGTAGGTCATTTGACCTATATAGGATACAATATACACCCCTTTATTTCGGGCAAATACGAGTTCAGATTTAAAAGGCATTAACTGTCCGTTATGCATTAACCTTCATAATCCTTTCAGGTTGTTATGTTGATATATATTTGTCATTAAGTATACCAATTCAACTATTAAAAGACACCAACCTCTAGGCTCTAGGAAAACTGCCCCTAAGGAATTACCGAACCCCCCCCCCCCTAAGCGGAGAGTAAAATACCCGTCCAATTACCAATAACCCTCATACAAGTACTTCCAGGATAAAATTATGGAACACAGGAAGAAGTATTCTTCTCAAGAGGATAAACAAACAAAAGGTATTCATGAAGCATGTCCATGACTCCGTGATTATTTTAAAGTGCACAGAATGGGACTACTCCATGCATGTCTAAAGATCTGTAGATATTTGGGGTCGTTTGTACTACGTGCTAACTACGCACTGGTATATTGCGGATTGACATTAAACAAATAATAGAAATATACATCGGGTTCATTTACACTATCATCAATCCACGAAACATCGCTATTGCGAACAAGGGTGCAGTTGCATCCTCGGACCGCAGTGTAAATGGACCCATGATCAATAAATTATGAAACAAGTTGCTATATAGCGAAGAATAATTAACACTTTAACAAAAAATATGATACAAGTTCGATGTTTGAATTAAAGAGAATAGATAACATTGTTCATAATCATGAGAGAAGATCGTACTAAGGTAGTGACTTCAATGCTAAATGTACAATTAAAGATAATCTGAAAGTTTGAGTGAAAACAGACCATTATTAATGATAAAATTGGGAAAATTGATCTGATCGATTCTTCTCCCAACTATATTATACAAATTTAACTACATTTTAGGTAAATGTAAATCGTCTCAAGCAATGAATTGGCTCTATACAATTCCAGACATGCGAGTGTTGAAAGATTTTCAAAAGCCGCTGTCTTTTTATGTCTTATTGGAAAAACGGCTGGGAAAATTCAAAAATGGTTGAGAAAATTTACTATTAGACGGTGTTGCACTGTAAGAAAACCATCATTATCTATGTAGTTTGAGAATTTTTTTTCAGGATTTTTTGCATGTTAGAGGGTTAGTACAGTAAAAGGAATATAATAAGTAACATTAATGTAGCGGGAGCCTTGCTGATAGTGTCATTGAAAGATTTTAAAGAGAAATTGTCCTTGTGGTAGTTACAGTCCTATAGAATGTAAAATGATAATACACAATATTGTGAGAAATGTTTCAACCTTTCTTAAAATTAAAAAAGAGAGGACAACACTGGAAAACGTTGATAAAGGTACTCACCATTATTCTATCATTTTAATTTCTCACAATTTGGTATTTATTTTTAAAGAGAGTCGCCAAATCTGTTTGTATTTGTTAAGTTTTTTATTTTTTTTGTGTGGAAATAATCATTCTCACTTGCATCAGTATTCAAGCTCAAACCAAGCATCTAACTGAGGCAACGCGGTTATAATGATTGTTCTAAATTCATCTGACTCCGAAAAGGAATCAATAAGGGTTGAATTCACTATTTAATTCAATTTATTTATGTATCTGACGAAATAAATTGAAACCAGTAGCAGTGAATTGATCTCTCAAGGAATTATATTTCAAATGTTTTAATATTATCACATGTCTATATACATATAGATGTATAGGCAGAAATGTATGATAATGCATTCAGCCGAACTAATTTGATTATGACTGAAAAAAGTGAATTATTTATTGAATATTACGTTTTGACGGAATGATATGAAGATTATCGGGCAGCGGTGCATAATGATTGGCACAGTTGTAATAACCTTTCGTAAGAGCCGCAAATGTCTTCTTATCTTGAATACATAAGTATCAAATTATTGTTCATGTGGAAAATGAGGTGAAAAAAAAGAACAGACAAGGGCGCCTGTACTTACATGAATATGACTGTGACACAGGCGCGTACGCAGGGGGAGGGTTTGGGTGGTTAACCCCCCCCCCTTTGGTATTTTTATGTGTGTAAACCCCCCTAAAAAAAACCTAAAACCCTCCCCTTTGGATTTTTTTTTTAATTATTAAAAAATTAAAAAAATAAAAAAATTACCCCCATGGCTGACCTAAGAAAGGTGACCTTACCCCCCCCCCCCCCAACGGAGCAAAATGTCAATTTTTCAAAATTCGAGACCAAAAAAAAAAAAAAAGTGTCCGCTTACCCCCCCCCCCCCCCCCCCAATCCTCCTCTCCCCCCCCCCCCCCCCCCCCCCCCCACTGAGCGACTTTTTGGCCGGCGCGATTTTCAAATTTTCCTGAGTCGTTGGGAAATGTTGGACCCGATTTTAAACCCCCCCCCCTTGTTCATAATCATGAGAGAAGATCGTACTAAGGTAGTGACTTCAATGCTAAATGTACAATTAAAGATAATCTGAAAGTTTGAGTGAAAACAGACCATTATTAATGATAAAATTGGGAAAATTGATCTGATCGATTCTTCTCCCAACTATATTATACAAATTTAACTACATTTTAGGTAAATGTAAATCGTCTCAAGCAATGAATTGGCTCTATACAATTCCAGACATGCGAGTGTTGAAAGATTTTCAAAAGCCGCTGTCTTTTTATGTCTTATTGGAAAAACGGCTGGGAAAATTCAAAAATGGTTGAGAAAATTTACTATTAGACGGTGTTGCCAGGCGCGGATCCAGGGGGGGGGGCCGAGCGGGCCTTGCCCCCCCCCCCCCGCAAAAAAAAAAAAAAAAAAAAAAAAGAGAGAGAGAAGAAAGGAAAAGAAGGGAAAGGGAAAGAGGAGAGAAGGGAAAGAAAGAAGAGGAAGAAAAAAAGAAAAGGGGGAAGAAGGAGATCGGGGGGCCGAAAGGGCCTTGCCTCCCAGGATGTTGACCCCCCCCCCCCCCAATAAAAAAAAATAAGAGAGAAGGAAGGAAAGGGAAAGAAATGACATAATTTCCGAGATTTTTCCCTACTTTTTAGTAAATACGTTTGTTAATATGTGTTTGTTGGAGAATGACAAATTACTAAATTTACAGCCAGGCAAGAAATATGATTCTTGAGATTCCTATATGTAAGGCCCGAGGTGGGGCGGGGATTGGTAGCCTCGAGCTCCCTCCCCCCCCCCCCCCCCCCCCCCACTTTTTTGAAAAAGTATATTAAAGAGAAATAAAATAGAATGAGAGCAAGAAAGAAAGAATAGTTAACTGCCAGTGTTAAAAATTAATGAGGCATCTAAATATGCTCATCTGACCGTGATTAAATGCCTAAAAGCCCTAAACTCCCGGGGGCTCTGCCCCTGGATTCCACCTAGGACCCTACGGCCGGCCCTTAGATGCTCATCTGACGGTAATTTAATGCCTAAAACCCCTGATTTTTTGGGGCTCCGCCCCCTGGAACCCACGCCGAATAGTGACCTGGACCTGCCAGTGTCATAAAATAATAAGGTATATAAAAAAATGCTCATCTGACCTTAATTAAACGCCTAAAACCCCTGAGCTTCCGGGGCCGGCTCAGCCGCCTCGACCCCACCAGAGTGGCCCTAAGGCGGGCCCCTGAATGCTTATCTGACCGCAATTTATTGCCTCAAACCCCTGAGCTTGCGGGGTCGGACAAGGTATCAAAATGTGTTTATCTGAGCGAAGCGCGTGAGTGGGGAACCTGAATTCAGACGAGGATTCAGAGGCGAGAACGGTAATACGAATCTTTAATGATTTAATGAAACGTAAAAGCTTCCGCGCTTTGCGCGGGATGGAGGGGAAACTAAATTCCGACGAGGATTATTTTCGAGAACGGTACAACAAATCGTCTTCTTTCTCTAATGACTTAATGAAAATTAAAAACTTCCGGGGGGAACCTGAATTCAGACGAGGATTAAGAGTCGAGAACTGTACAACGAAACGTCTTCTTTCGAATGATTAATTGAAACGTAAAAGCTTCCGCGCTTAGCGCGGGAGGGGGGGGGGGGGAACTGAATTCAGACGAGGATTAAGAGTCGAGAACTGTACAGCCAAGCGTCTTCTTTCTCTCATAATCTTAAGAAACTTGAAAGCTTCTGCGCTTTGCGCGGGAAGGGGGGGGGGGGGACCTGAATTCGGACGAGGATTTAGAGTCGAGAACTGTACAACGAATCGTCTTATTTCGAATGAATTAATGAAACGTAAAAGGTTTCGCGCTTCGCGCGGGAGGGGGGGGGGACTGAATTCAGACGAGGATTAAGAGTCGAGAACGGTACAACGAATCGTGTTCTTTCTCTAATGATTTAATGAAACGTAAAAGCTTCCGCGCTTCGCGCGAGAGTGGAGGGGGGGAACCTGAATTCAGACGAGGATTAAGAGTCGAGAGCTCTCCAAAGAATCGTAATAATTTAATAAATCGTAAAAATTTCTTGTGAAACGTCAAAGCTTCCGCGCGAAGCGCGGGAGGGGGAACCTGAATTCAGACGAGGATTCAGAGGCGAGAACGGTAATACGAATCTTTAATGATTTAATGTTACCTTCCGCGCTTCGCGCGGGATGTAGGGGGAACTAAATTTCGACGAGGATTATTTTCGAGAACGGTATAACGAATCGTCTTCTTTCTCTAATGATTTAATGAATCGTAAAAGCTTCCACGCTTCGCGCGGAAGGGGGAAAACTGATTTCAGAGGAGGATTAGTGTCGAAAACGGTACAACGAATCGTCTTCTTTCTCTAATGATAAAAAGGAAACTTAAAAAGCTTCCGCGCGAAGCGCGGGAGGGAGGGAACCTGAATTCAGACGTGGATTAAGAGTCGAGAATTCTCCAAAGAATCGTAATAATTTAATAAATCGTAAAAATTTTCGCGCTTCGCGCGGGAGGGGAAAAACTAAATTCAGACGAGAATTATTTTTGAGAACGGTACAACGATGCTTCTTCTTTCTCTAATAATTTAATGAAACTTCAAAACTTCCGCGTTCGCGGAGGAGGGAGGGGGAAACTCGCCCCTTCCTGCACCGACACCCCCCCGCATTACGTCGCTGTTGGTCACCATTACGTACCAATATTTGGCTCGCATAATTTCAAATTTGGGCCCCCCCCCCCCCTAAGAAATCCTGGATCCGCACCTGGGTGTTGCACTGTAAGAAAACCATCATTATCTATGTAGTTTGAGAATTTTTTTTCAGGATTTTTTGCATGTTAGAGGGTTACACTGTTAGAACAAGTATTACAATTTTTAATCAAGTTGGTTAAAATTTTAATCAACCACGGATTACCAGGTGAATCACACAATCGTTGGTTAAACTTTAACCAACAGCCTGTTGATTAAAACTTTAACCTGTGGTTGATTAAAAAATTTAATTAATTATTGGTTAAAAAAATTTGCTCAATGTTGGTTAAAATGGTGTTGATTAAACTTTAACCATTTGTTGATTAAAACTTTAATCTTTTGTTGGTTATTTATGCTTTGTTCGGGGCTGATTCACATGGTGTTGGTTAAACTTACATGGGTCGTTGGTTAAAATTGTAACCATTGTAGGTTAATTATTTTTTGATTCACACGATGTTGGTTAAACTTCAGTGGGTTGTTGGTTACAGTTATAACCACTGTTGGTTAAACTAACGGGGGTTTGGAGGTCTTATCCTCGTGTTTGCAAATAAGAAATGGTTTAATATGATTATCATCAATGCTAAGATTGGAAGGAAGAAGTGAAATAAGGTTCTTGCTCAAATTAAAAACGCTTTGTGTCCCGGCCCGTAGGTTGTAGCTCAGCCAGTAAGTGCAACGGATGACCTACCCAAATTGCATGCATGAAGACGTTTCACTTCATGATGACATCTTATTTTATATTTAATTGTTTCAAACAATTAGATACAATTAGATTTAAAAAATAAGATTATTATTCATGCATGCAATTTGGGTAGGTGATCCGTAATAGGCCTACACTTCTCCTTCTTTAATTGGGTCTGCATCCTTCACGGTTGAAGATTCTTGCAGACTGATGAGTGTGTGTGTGCTAAAGCACACTGTGCTTACGTTAGCCAGGTGCACGGTGCAAAATGCTACTTATTGGTTGAGCTACGTACAGCCTAGGGGACACAAATCGTTTTTGATTTGAGCAAGAACCTTATTTCACTTCTTCCTTACAATCTTAGAATTGATGATGATAATATTAAAATAATTTCTTACCTGAAAACACGGAGATAAGACCGTCCAAACCCCCATTTCTCAGGTCCTCGCGACAACCTCCATTGTTAATTTTGTCGCACGCGTAAACTGCGTGTACTTTGCGCTGCATGTACGTTATTTGTATGTCGAGCGATCGCTAGCTACGCGCTTCGATATCGTTCCGTTGGGTCACGTGACCAGTACTTTAATCAACATTGATTAAACTTTAACCGGAAGGGGGCTTTCATTGCTGTCGGAATTTTGTTTTTAATCCATGCTGGGTTACAATTTTTGCCAACGACTTAGACTTAACCAACATAGGTTAAAAGGAATAATTTTGATCAACACTGTTTTTAATCAACGCAAGATTAAAAGTAAATTTTAATCAACACTACATTTTTAACCAACGTTGAGCGTTTTTTAATCAACAATTTTTTAACCCGCAGTTTTTTAATACTTGTTTTAACAGTGTAGTACAGTAAAAGGAATATAATAAGTAACATTAATGTAGCGGGAGCCTTGCTGATAGTGTCATTGAAAGATTTTCAAGAGAAATTGTCCTTGTGGTAGTTACAGTCCTATAGAATGTAAAATGATAATACACAATATTGTGAGAAATGTTTCAACCTTTCTTAAAATTAAAAAAGAGAGGACAACACTGGAAAACGTTGATAAAGGTACTCACCATTAATCTATCATTTTAATTTCTCACAATTTGGTATTTATTTTTAAAGAGAGTCGCCAAATCTGTTTGTATTTGTTAAGTTTTTTATTTTTTGTGTGTGGAAATAATCATTCTCACTTGCATCAGTATTCAAGCTCAAACCAAGGATCTAACTGAGGCAACGCGGTTATAATGATTGTTCTAAATTCATCTGACTCCGAAAAGGAATCAATAAGGGTTGAATTCACTATTTAATTCAATTTATTTATGTATCTGACGAAATAAATTGAAACCAGTAGCAGTGAATTGATCTCTCAAGGAATTATATTTCAAATGTTTTAATATTATCACATGTCTATAAACATATAGATGTATAGGCAGAAATGTATGATAATGCATTCAGCCGAACTAATTTGATTATGACTGAAAAAAGTGAATTATTTATTGAATATTACGTTTTGACGGAATGATATGAAGATTATCGGGCAGCGGTGCATAATGATTGGCACAGTTGTAATAACCTTTCGTAAGAGCCGCAAATGTCTTCTTATCTTGAATACATAAGTATCAAATTATTGTTCATGTGGAAAATGAGGTGAAAAAAAGAACAGACAAGGGCGCCTGTACTTACATGAATATGACTGTGACACAGGCGCGTACGCAGGGGAGGG